>CAJQUW010007074.1:0-13522 GCA_907163375.1 Prostheceraeus crozeri | reverse complement strand
GCATGAATGAAAAATTGACATCAAAAATGGAAAGTTTGACAACAGCTGTGGAAAAAGGTATAGTCACGAGATATTAATTGGATAACATAAACGACAAGATGAAGTTAGTGTTATATTTAAGTATCAAGATTGGTAAATTCATTTCCTACTCGATTTGCTGAGTATAATCATAATTATTTATTGAACATGATGTCCGGAAGAGAAAAAAAGGTCTTGTTTATCACCATTACATAGTTTAAAATAAATACATGACTATCAAAGTTCAACTTACTTGTAATTCATTGGAAGATCACGCATTTTTAATCTTGCAAAATTACACGTTGCTCCGGACCTCCTCGTCCAGCACGAAAATGATTATAACTGATCGTCGATAATCTTTCTCAATATGATGCGTGTGAATATTAATCACCTAACAGGTGCCCTTTCGATTTCTTTATTGTTCTGATGTAATTGGCCATTCTGATGTATTTCTTTAACTTCAATAGATTACCTACATTTATCTTCTGTATCATGTCATAGTAATCGTATTTAGAAGCATCAATACAGAACAGTATGAAGAGTATGCGACAAAATAAGTGTGTGAAGACAAAAGGTAATCAAAATCATAAATTGTTGTCTTACTTCCGAAATGGCATGAGTTGTAGAATCACTTGAAATATTTACGGTGATATTCCCAGGTCGGTCAAGTGAGCTTTAGATGACTTATATAACAAACAATTGACAAGTGTCCAAAATACTAGCACATCCGCTTTGGGAAATATGCAGTTGCGGAAGTCTCTATTGACAGGCAGGTGAGCTAGACCTAAGCTGTAAATTATAAATAAAGAATATTTTCAAACACAAATGACTAGATTAATTCTCTGTCAGTAAAATTTTGCTATGTTGATTTTCTAGATTAGTTGCTTTCCAATAGTGAAGACAAAGGGTTTAAAAGATGCCTCATAAATTGGTGCAATTGAAGAATATCATCAAAAATTTTACAATAGTGGGTAAATTGTAATATGAGCACATTGAACATTACATTCCGGAACGTGTGAAATACATTACTTAATTTTTTGAAATTTTATCACGCAATAAACTACGAACAGTCTACGTAGTAGACTACGAACATTAGCTGATACTGACCGCGTAGTCTTTTATCACGAGCTTTTGAAGTCTTTTGCTACTTTCGTTTTGCAGCATGCTTACCCAAAGTAGGTAAAATCAGCTGAATTTTGCCTTTTTAGATGCCTTTTTCTCCAGATATTGTGATAAATAAGGAAATTTCAAGCAAAAATGAGAATGTGGAATTTTATTTGCTTCCTACACATATGCAGACAAAATGTGCTATGGGATAGCCTCAAATCATTTTTGACATTATCAATTACACTGTAAACTGTATGAAATGCCTACTATCAAATGCTTAATTGCTTTTCATTTTGTAGCGTTTTTTACTGTTTGGCAACAAAGCTACCAGACCTACATGGTGCCTACCAGATGCTTCTCTTTCTTCTATAGACGCATAAGTGTGTTAATAAGGTATAATTAACCGCAGATCAAATAATTTCATAATATTGTATCATAAATGATACCAAATTTCTACCAGTAGAAGAGTTGAAATCACTGCTATCGATAATTGTTTATCCGATTGTCATCTGAATTCTCCATGATCGATTTCAATTCAGTCTCATTTCAAGTTTTTCTTTGATGATGCTATGTGGTTGATAATGAGGATGCGTTCAGGCTTTGTGGTGGATTCCTTTCTAACCCAGAAAAAAGTATTGTTTACTTTTGAAATTGTCTTAAAATATATCAACTTTGGCATATTTAAGTGCTTTGTCATGATTTACATGGTGAATTTCTAAGTCAGATTTTACCGTTGGATTTCACCCAGGCGGCCGCTACCAAATGAAGACGGTCTGGTAGCAAAAAAAGCTAAACCATCTTCATTACGAGAAGAATTTTACCTTGATCAATGCGTGCATGTCAATCAGTGGCGTCGCGTTCTCCCAGACCATAGGCCTTCACTCGGCATTGGAATACTATTTCTATACCAAACACTTTTATGTTACAACATTAATTTTCATAAAAGCTGAATTTTTAATAACAATTTCCCGAATGTGCACATGAGAAGTGAATGTGGCACTCGCATGTTTGAAATTTGGATGCATTAAAATGTCTTGTGCATTTCTTACTTCTTTCTCTGTGAGTACTTTCAATTTTTATATCAGGTGTTGGCCTACCTTGCTTGATGACTGTCATCTTTTCAGACTTTCATCTGTCATTCTCTTCGGACGAAAGCCGTGGTTATGATCTCATCTGCAGTACTAAACATAACGTCACATCAATCACGTAAAAACAAATTATGGAATTCTACCAAATCTGGGTGTTCGAGTCAGATGCATTACTCTGCATTCATTGGCAAACGCTCATCATCTGATCGCAGTCTTGTCTGAACGTCAGCCATCTGCTACTGTTGACGTAGTGGCCTTTCTGACATGAAACGAAGCCAGGAACAATTGGGTTGCACTTCTCTTACTATATTAATATCAATGTATTTGAGTATAGACTAATTACAGCATTATCAATATAGAGGTAGAAAAACTGTCCTGAAGCAAAATACACCTTGTGCACAAACAAAATTACTATATTTAGGTACCGCGCCTCGATCAAGAATTGCGTAATATTTCATTGCAAAAATTGGATAAGGCAAAGCATTATGTCTATCGGGAGAGCCAATATTGGCGCGGGCGCGAACGCTTACTGCCTCACACGCACAAAACTCTCTTTCGCTCTGTCTGACCATCAATGCTCCGTCTGAACACACGACTAGCTTGTGTGTCTAATTGGTCGAAGAAAACAGCTGTGATTCGAGCACGCGCTCCAAACTGTTCACTCTGAGTTGAGCGTCTGATTTTGAGACGGAAAGCTGTACATAGCCATCACGAGAAGCTATCGAATTTAAATGAATGATGACATTTTTCATTTTTATAATTGTTGGCAAATTATTTCTGAGGATGCGCCGAAGGCCTCGCAGGTACGGAGAAGACGCCATTGATGTCAATTGAATACAATGGTTGGTTATTTGCATTTAACCCTCAGAGACCTTAGGGGAGGCCCAGTGGACCGCGGAGCCATATTTTTCTACCTCACTTTGTTTACTGCAGAGACTGCAATAGTGTGGTTATATCAACCACTCATGTCCATGTAAATCATCATTTCTGACAACGATACTGCATGTGATATTTCATTTCAATTGAATCGGTAGAAGTATGGCATCAAGGCCCTACTTCAGATGGAGATGCATAAAATAAAAATAATGACTAAATGCAAGGGTTCTGCTTCACGGAATAAAGCAATTTCACTAAAATTAACTACCAGAGAGAGTTTACTGTAGCAGTAAACATCTTGAAACCGCTTCCTAATACAGCTGTCATCATGCCAAATGTTGCTGACTTGTGAGAGAGTCTCATATTTTCATATGTTTACTACGAAGACTGAAAAATATGTCGATCAACTACACTGAGCTGTTTTACCTAAAATCAACCTTCCCGATGTTTTGATATCGATTTAAGCAAGTAAACAAAGAAGTTGCAAAAGTGTTCCACTGGATCTCCCTCAGGTCTCAGAGGCTGTGAAAAAGCTCAGGTCTCTCGGGTTCAGCCTTTTTTTTTGTTTTATTTATTTTTTTTGTTATTTTTTTTTTTGTTTATTTTTTGTTTTGTTTGTTTTTGTTGTTTTTTTTTTTGTTTTTGTTTTTTTTGTTTTGTTTGTTTTTTTATTTTTGTTTTTTGGTTTCATTTTGTTTTTGTGTTTTTTTTGTTATTTATTTTTTCTTTTTTTTTTTGCTTTTTGTTTTTTTTATTGTTTTTTTTTTTATTTTTTTTTAATTATTTGTTTTTTTTTTTTTCTTTTTTTTTTTTTTGTTTTTTTTTTTTTTTTTTTTTTTTTATTTTTTTATTTTTTTTTTTTTTTTTTTTTTTTTTTTTTTTTTGTTTTTTTTTTTTTTTTTTTTTTTCTTTTTTTTTATATTTTTTTTTTGTTTTGATTTTTTCTTTTTTTTTTTTTTGTTTTGTTTTTTTTTTTTTTTTTTTCTTTTTTTTTTCTTTTTTTGTTTTTTTTTTTTTTTTTTTTTTTTGTTTTTTTTTCTTTTTTTTTTTTTGTATTTTTTTTTTTTTTTTTATTTTTTTTTTTTTTCTTTTTTTTTATTTGTTTATTGTTTTTTGTTTTTTTTTTTTTTTTTTTGGTTTTTTTTTTTTTTTTCTCTTTTATTGTTTTTTTTTTTTCCTTTGTTTTTTTTTTACTATTTTTTGTTGTTACTTTTTTTTTTTTTTTTTTTTTTTTTTTTTTCACTGTTCGATGAAGTATAAATCCCACGTTGTTACTTTTCACTGACTCTATTTTCTCGATTTCGAAGTACTTTTCATCTACTGTACACGTATAGCTATCCTGAACCATGATTCAAAACAAAATTTTAGGATCAGATTAAATAAACTGAAAATAGCGAGTTATTGCATTGCATACTTTTGAAGCAATTGTACAAAAAGCAAGGCACATTGAAAACTAATATTTTTAAGGCGAGATGAGAGCATTTTCAAGTCCCATTGAACACATGAAAGATCTCGTACAAGTGTTTCTCTTTCAGAACTGAGGATGAAACTCAATACAGCATTTGCATATAAGTAAGTGAAAACGTCGCAATCTGAATTTTCGGTGTGTTTAGGTGTGTGTTCGTGCTATATTTACATACGACACCTTTGAAGTGCAGCACAATTGTTGAAACATTGCATACTACCACTAAATTATTAGAAGTAGTATGAATGCACATAATTTAACCCTTTGAGGACCATAAGATTATGTAGATCGAAAACGTTTTAATTTTCTCATTAACATATTCTATTTCGATACATTAAATCGTATGAACAACCCAAAGTTTGAGATTTGAACTTTAAGATAGATTTCGAGCGTGGTCCATATATAGACCACTGGACCATAAGGGAGTCAAAAATAGAACACTCACTGCTGGTGGTAAAAGTAGTAGTAGCAATTTTCTACTCGCCCCGTTCAAAACACAAGTACTTTTCACATGCCCTCACACTTCACGTTAGAGCGGAGCATTGTTTTGGCGATTTGATCAACACTAAAGCATCTTCGCCTTTCTGTAGATGTACAAAGGAAGGTGGAGGCCTGGCTAAGAGGACCACCTGTAGGGCGACGTAGTTTTTTTGAGGTTGCGAGTGTGGACGCAGAACGGATCCTAGCATGTAAACCCTGGACATCAATTTGCCGGGCCAATCGTCTGCCGAAATTCTTTCGGAATGTGATATTGCTTTCTCCATGATTTTCCTTGAAAATTATGTAAGAGTTGCAAATTGAAGTGTCTAAAACATGTCAAAAATAGACGCAAACTAAAATACTTGTATTTAGCCCGAATGATCGATCTCGTAACATTTCTTTGAGCCTGATCTGCGGAGGTTCAACTCCCCCCAGTATAATGGTTGTATATTCTTACCATAACACGGGACTTTTGATCTCTTGACGGTCCTGTCGTCCCTTTTGCCTTCCTTTTCTTTGTTGTCAAACTCGAAAGGACTGAGGAAATTTTGAAAAGAAGTGTCACACCACTCTCATGTCCTTCCATGACAACACGTCATCATTACCCGATGTGTGAACATATTACCCAATAACCTCACCACTTTTCATCACACGATCGCCTTTTCAAAGGTGGTTAGCCGCTTTCTGTTCGTCCTGACTGTTCCAAACAGCCCGAATTTTTCCGATAATGGAGTTTTTCCATTAATTTAGGTGAAGTGAAAAAATTGTCAAAAAGCAACAAGTTTTCCAGACTGTGCTTATATTTTTCTGTTAAATTTGCAGCACGACTGGGCCTCTCCAAGATCCACGACATCTGAGTTATCTGTAGTTTTGCTTTCCAGTATAGATATCCATTTCATACACGAAACCTTGAACGTGCACAGGCACGAAAACCACAATTTGAATCCCCAACGTATTGGTTTTATTCTTTACATATTGCTTCATAAATGTTGTGCCTTTGTATGTCACCATATGCTCATCAATCGACTTGACTACACGACTTTGGCATCGAGCGTTACTATACGACTAGTATTGAACTGAATTATCAACGGCCGAAATCTTGTAGGCCGGTCTTCCGACAAACAATTTTTTTCTTGGGTGTTGTCTTCAATTTGAATCATTTGGTCGAATAAATTCAAAACGGTGTCGCCGAGGCGGGTTCCATAGGTTACCTTGCAACTATTGGCACTGTCAAATCTGGGTCTTGTGACCAATAGTTCACGCATGCTAGGTTAGACGGAGATAACCCATCAGGATTGTGATACCCAAGAAATGCTTTGACCTCGTCTTCGGTCGTTTGAAACGAAACTCCATGCTGTTGTGAATAACGCTTCAGACTCCGGTAAGATGACATCATCAATTACACCGCTCCCAACTGAAGAAGAAACGAAACATAAAATGTTATCATATACATTTTTGGCATTTATTTCGTCCATTTAGGTCAGAGGGTTAGATGTTCGATCTCTAACCTCCGCTGCCAACGGATGACAGGAAATGGCGCCATTGAATCCCAGTAATCGATACCTGGCTCATCTTCCTGAGGGGGGTAACTGTATCAGACCATGTCATAAAACTGTATTCCCCCATTAACCGCGAAATACTAGACACGGTTTCATCACATTTCCTTCATTTGCATTATCATCATCCGATAAATTCCATGTCCTCATCATCTAAATGTTGAGGGTTTTCCTCGTCTTGATATATCACCGAAGAGAGACCAATAGCTGCTTCGCTGTTTCTGCGTCGAGGTCGAATGATAATGGCGTTGTGTAAGACATCTGCAAAAAAAGATTGTTAGTCTTAGTAAGTAGTACACGCAATTAATAATAACCAATAATAGAACAGAATTTAGCGAATGGTTGGTGTCCCTGGTCTAGGGGTACGGAAGTCGCCTTTCGAGCCAAAGGGCGTGAGTTGAAATTCACTTTTTTTAAAATTTTAGGATAGTTATTTTATAGTTGAACTGTTGAAATAAGAATATCCCACTTTAATTTTGACGTTTACAAGCAATCTACTGTACATGTAGTAATTTGTAGTAATATTGGGCTACTTGTACATAGGTTGACAAAACATAAGCGACCTGTAATTATAACTTTCATTTCGGCAATTAGTAAGTCGATATGCGATTTTGTAATAATTATTAATAACATCTCGCTTCTCTCTTTGAGTAATTAAAAAAATATGACTTCAGCCTGCTATCTTTCTAAGCCGATAGTCAAGGAGAATATTTGTACTCCCTTTAGGTTCGGTGGTCCATAAATGAACCACCAATACATTATGTCATATAAACTTATAACTAATTATTCCATGAAATGCATTGTATGAATTATTGTTTCAGAGACCTTTCTAATTTATAAAACTTAAGTTGGTATATTTTCAATATACTCATTTTTCATAAGAAGAACAGCAATAATTATGACTTACCTGTAGTATATAGTCAGCTGAAAGAAAGTGCCACGCGTTCAAAATAAAGACGATTAAAACAAAAGAACAATTCAGTGTCGCACGTTTGTCCTTCCTGAATAACATGAATAATCATAAAAAATATTTTAGTTCATAAACCAATAGTTACAGGGCCTTAATTATGTGGTTCATATTTAGACCACTGAACCTAAAAGGGTTAACAAATGAGGAATTACTGTATGAGCGCGCTTCCATGGTCGTTGTCAATTGGAAGTGGTATCTAATATCTTTTCTGGATTTCCTAATCTTTTATACAAGACTTTTCTGGATCAAGCTTTCAAAGGTGCGTCGAAATAATTAGCTAAATATTCCTAGGAAAAAGGCTTTCATTGTTCATTCCAAAGGAAATTGTTCATTTCAAACGCGTTTCAGAGCGCTACAGTCTCATTTGTCAATGGATTGTTGTAAAACATGGCAAAATCATTTTTAGATGAGATGACATGAATCGAGTACTGCTAAAATTGCGTCATTTGGCAATGCACAGATGAAACTGAAAAAGGACATGAAATTACGTAGTTTGAATCCATTGACATAGCATTAGATTTAACGAAAGTGGAAAGGAACCGTCCCTACTGTTCAGTAAATTATTATTGTTTTTTTAGTTAGAATCAATTCGAGAATTTTGTGGTTGTTGGTGTACGCAATGACTATAAAATTCTTTCTCTCTCTAGCGTGTGTGGACGAAGCGATATTTCAGTGGGTATTGGATACCCTACACAATTAGATTGTTTGAACGTGTCACTTTGCTAGAAGTGCAAACTGATTCAAAACGATAGCACATGCAGGAACTTACTAAGTGGGCAAAAAGACATTTTAATACCTTGCAGAAATAGGAAAAAGTAGCCGTGCGTCGCTTGCGGATTGTTGTGAATTCCTTCGTTCGCCACGATTCCTTCAGATTCGAAGAATTCAGATCACTGTTCAAAAGTTTTCTCGATACTGTTGGGCCCTCCGATCATTATTAGAAATGTTAGCAGGCGCACGAAAAAGCGTTCGCAAATTTCTCTGTAGAACTTGACATCGACCGTGTCTCTCTGCTGTGTGATCCGGTTGATAAGTCACTGAAACTATACATCATTTGGCGTGTTTAATGTTGAACTGACTGCTCATTGTTCGATTGCTATGGCATTATGTCAGCAGATTGTGCCATTTCATTAGCGTTTCATGTTCCAATGTTTCCTTTCTGGTCAAAACGCACCAACTTCCCTGATAAACCTACGACTCATAGTCACTATTAGATAGCTGCTATAAGGGGTCTTGCAAATGAAAGCATGGACATCCCTTAAAAACATACCTGATAGTGGGCACTGCTGATAGTGAAGAATCAGCGGCATACATCACGACTTTCGTCAGGATGACGTTTCTTGATATCATCATGATATCATTCAACGACCTTGAAGACGTCTCGTGGCATTTTGCTATCAGAAATGATGATGCGCAATCGCAATTCTGTTACTTGTCCTGTTTCACTAAAAGTCGCTATCAGCGAGATGGTTCGGTACCACCAGAAGAAGAGACGACCTGTCCAATTCTGTGGGGTACCCCTTCCTGTGCTCTCGCGAGTAATGAAATGTCTAGAAGTATCCAAGATATAGACACAATTACATTGTCCACAGGTACACGCACATGTGCATTTTCATTTCAACTCGGAGGGAATAATATCTTTATCTCGAAAGAAAATGTTGGGTCTTCAACATTTGAAAGACCGCACTAATCTTTACATTGCTGGATAACACTTTGCTTAATTCGTGTCTCCACACATGTAAGAGAGAAAGAAGTTTACACTATTTCCAAGTCATTAATACAACTTCTAAAATCAATAGCCGCAATCTCAAGTCATTGATAAATCTCAGTTCGATAACAATGATTCGCAAACAAATACAGTCCGTTTCATAAAAAGTGGATCATCCTAAAATTTGACTAAATAAAACATCAGTATGATACAGAAAGCATTTTTCATGTTATTTCATGTCCCTAATCCTCGTATATTTAAAAGTCCTTATATAATCTGATAAGCTATGATACAGTAACGGTTCTTAAGAAGCTAATATTTTGTGGCCCTACCCTTATTGTCAATGACATTACCAATTCGTCTAGGCATTGATTCGATGATATCGTTGATTTTTGACTGATCTAACTTTCTCCACTCTCTTTTTAACAGTGACGTAAGTTGTGATACGCCATCTGTAGGTAGCAGTGAGCGACGAACGTTACGTTTTAGAATACTCCATACATTTTCTATGGGATTCAGATCAGGAGAACGAGCTGGCCAAGATAATGTCCTAAGCCCTAATTGAGACTTGCATAAGTTAACTCTACTACTCCTGTGACACGTAGCATTATCATCCATAAATAACCAAGTCGATGGATCACCAAGTTGATGATTCGATCTGAGAGGGCCTCTTACAGCTCTTGAAATTCGACTCAATAAGTCTTCTACGAATAGTGGACTTATAAGTCCACTATTTCTATAGAAATAGACGAGTCTAGTGCAGCCATCTCAGTTAACGAGAGACTTGGATCAACTTTAACAAATCTCAAAATTAGGCGGTCTCTACGTTTGGGTGTTTTGCGTGGACGGCCAGAGCCCTCTTTACGACAGAGTCGAAAATCATCATTATGCCATCGATGCACATTTGTGTAAGGGACATTTAATCGCTTGCTTGTAGCTCGCAAAGAAATACTGAGTTCTAGCAAAGCTGACACTTTGCCTTTAGTGAATGTGATCTCGTTATTGTACATTTGTGCTTTGTATTGTTTTCAACCGGTAAGAGATAGATTTCTAGCTGAAAGCAATCAGGAGTGCTGCCAACAACACCGCAACGAAGTCAGGAAGCTATGGAACATGAAGTACAGTTAATCACATGTAGCAGTTACATTATTGTTGATGAATAATGGTGCTATACTGGCTCTGATTGACCGATTTTCTTTATTTTCGTTTTGCTTGATAGCTTTTGGCTTGTAGAACAACATATTACATAACAAAGGAAACAAATGTAATTTTATAAGAGTGAGGTATGATTTTGTGTAACATTGCTAAATGAAGACCAAATTATCTACTACTTTTTTATCTATAACAGGAAAACAACTCAATATTCATGCTTGAAATTTCCAACAATGATATTAGTAAGCACAACTGACATATCTTCCAAATTTCAGAGAAATTCGTTCAAGTTTGGCGGAGTTAGACAAAGTTGAAGTTAAGGCGATGTTTAAGGGTGATCCATTTTTTATGAAACAATCTGTAATAGATATCTCAATTCTTCGCTACCTGATGGAAAGTCAATAGTTCGATTGTAAATTTGTCCCGTACGTCACTAAGAAGTGTCAGAGAACTCAGATCAATTGCAGCACTATAAAAACAATTGTACTACGCCTGTACATCTTCTTAGTGAAAATGTTTCGAAGCCGTGTTGAAGACAAAACTATGATCATTGAGTTCTACCAGAACGGTCATGACCACGGTCAAGTTGCTTCCATCCTTGGAGTCAGGCGTGGAACAGCCTGTCACATCATTCGTCGATACTTGTTGAGTGGCGAGGTTGTTCGAAGAAGAGGAGGAGCGAACAATCAGCGAACTGATGAGGAAATGACCGACATGGTAGTTAACATCGTTCAGGAGCATCCGGAGTATACATTGACAAAAATCAATGATGAATTGGGACTCCGATTGCCCGAAAAACGACGTGTTTTTAAAAAAAACACTGTCTAACATGCTCCACAGCCATATGATATCGCTGAAGATGATTCGTGATGTTCCAACGCAAAGAAACATTGACGATGTAAAGCAAGAACGTCTTCTAATGACGGAGTGGTTCCTGACCAACAATTCTCAATTGGAAAAAGTTTCATTGATGAAAGTGGATTTCGATTGTGGATCAAAGAAATTTTGGAGGGTCTCCAACTGGTGAAAGACATGGGTGCGGCAGATAAACGCGAGGGTCTCCTCTAACATGTCGGCAATTTTTGCAGTGTCTGATCTCCATGGACTGGTTCTCCATGATATTCGAGAAGGAGGATTTCGATCCGAGCATTTTAATTCATTCTTAATGAACGTTTCCCAACAAGTGATCGCAAGGGAAGTTGTCTTCATATTTGACAATGCTCCATGCCATGCACGTGCCAGCGACTGTCTTATTGCGAAAGATGTTTTTCAGTCTGGAAAGCGAGATTAAAACGACTTTCCGTTGAAGTGTGAGAGCAGTTAGTTACTCGAACGGCCACATCAAGTTCGGATGGCCCCTGTGACTCAAATTATCTGATCAAGGAGTGTCCGAGATTACAATCGAGAAGATCAACTTAACGTACTACCTTCTTGTTTACGAAGAGATGATATTTTTGTACTACTATAAATCTTCTCTCTATTGGAATTCATGTTTTTCGTCATTTAACATGCGACTATTTCGTCTGTTAAAGCTCTTAATCTGTGATAAGTACATACAGCTAAATGTAAATCTGATAGGTATTGGCTAATTACTTAGGTTTGACTCTCTAATTTACTTAAGAACACCGCCTATTTAGCTGTTGTATTAATGAAATTCGCCATATATTATTGAACATCAGCTTTTGTTATTGAAATGAGAAATTCCTTATTAATGACTTGCGCTGACCTGCATTATGGATCTGAGATTTATACTTTTGATCTGAGATTATCGCTATGGTATTGACTTGAGCTGGCGGCTATTGAATTTAGAAATTGTATTAATGATTTGAAAATAATGTATAGATATTGCGTGCACCAACAATCACAAGATTCTCAAATCGATTCTAATTAAAAGCAATCATTTATTGACCAATAGAGACGGTTCCTTTCCTCTTTTGTTAAATCTAATGCTGCGTCATTGGATTGAAACTACAGAATTTTCATGTCCTTTTTCTGTACATTTTCTGACGCCATTTTAGCAGTGCTTAATTCATTTCATTGAAGCAATTGCGATTACTTTACGGTCGGCACTGTTCAATATTCATTTAGCACAAGGTTAAAATTATTTTACTCTCCTCGGCGAAGATGCGTTGCCTCTTATCATACTTAGGTGTGAAGCCGTCTGCACATTTTTCAAAAAGAATACGACAAATTTTTTTTGTGATGATCTAAATTGAGCACCGACATTTTTCTAAAGTATTTGCAAAGTAAATGAAATGTAATTGAAGAAAAATAGTAATTTGTTACCATAATTGTCCCATCCTACATAAATCAATATTCTGGCCTAATTCTTGCATTCTTACCATAATTGTCCCATCCTACATAAATCAATATTCTGGCCTAATTCTTGCATTTCAGTCTCCCAACTTGGCAAACTCCTGATATCACACTACAAGCTACTCATATTATCACTACTGGTTTGATTTTATCCCTGATTCTTTCCGTTGATAAGCTTCTCTTTATATACGTGACGGCATAATTGTTGCAATCAGTGCAAAATGAGCGTTATTCACATTGAATCATTAAAACTCTGCCTCACCAAAAATCATGAACTGCGGTGCATCATACAACAATGTGCCACTGTGGATGGAAGCAAAAATTTATTTCGCCATCTTAAGAGCAACTTCCCACTGTCTTCGCGCCTCGAGGTTCGTGCAATAAATGGCGCAGCGCATTTTCCTATGATGACGGTACAGGATTGCCTTTCCCAGATCACTGATCTTTCTGTAATTAACGCGCATATTCTTTGTACTTTGTTATCGATATTCGTTAATATGTGTGGCAATTCATGGACGTACATGTTGCGCGCTCCTGTACAAGGACACTAATCGCCATTGTATTCCGACTTGAGAATGAGATATTCCTGATAAAATAAATTGTTGAATAAAATGATGCCAATTGACCAAAGTATTCAGACGACCTTGGCAGGGAAGAAAGGAACATTTGCTTAAAATTATTTCGTCAAACATCCTCCATCTTTCTCCAATTTCGATACGTTTATTTTATGATCCATTTATGGACTATTCGGGTCTAGCCAGCTGCGAGATTCAACATTGGGAAACA